>JAJQXH010000029.1:4315000-4320000 GCA_022343465.1 Oscheius sp. G VE-2021 | reverse complement strand
TTGGTAATTACATAAAATATCCTGACTAGACTGTTTCGCCGCGATTTTTTCAAAGTAAACACCGTTCTTTTAACCTATTTGTGTATAATTTTTTCCGAAACATGCAGACCGCTAAAATTTTCAAACAAATTTCTTTTTTTCTCTCTACATTAACCTAGCGCGTCACAATCATATTTTAAGGAAACACTAAAAACAAGAAAACCAAGTAAGACATGACATTGATGAAAAATTAAAGTTGAAAAATATGCAGAAACAGTTTTGTTCTTTCACATTTTATAACATAGTTCCTATGTTTTAAAATGGTTTTCTATTGAAACTTTAGATCGAGATACTATTAGTGTGTGATCAATTGCTCCGCAAATCCCGAACAATTCGACACCCCCCCCCCCCCCCCCCAAAAAAAAAAGCTGGCAACCGATTCAGCAAATAATGAAAATATGATAATTGGTGTTATAGATAATTTCATTAAAAAATTTCCAAATTGTAACCCACGTTGCCTTAATTTGGTCGGCGATCCTGTTCACCTCCTGCGCCAACACTCGCTCCCTTTCGTTCTTCATCACTTCGGCCACTCCTTCGGGGAAAACAGTGTTGTGGCCGTCGACAGGAGGTATATAAAGGGGGATCCAGTTAGGCGGCAACGGCGGCTCCACTTTCGTCTCTGCTTGAGCTTCCCTCTGTTTCTTGAGCAGATCAATCGTCTCTGCCAGACTCCGGTGCTTTCGGTTTGGAGGGACTTAGTAGGTTCGTCTGAACACGGCACAGATAAACCAAAACGTTTTAAGAGGTCCATTTCTGGAAAAAAAAACTAAATTTAATTTAAAATAAGAGACAGTTATTAAAGAAAGAATAATCAAAAAACACGAAGTAATAAAGAAATGGCCAGACAGTTTTCCAAATAAATAGTTTGGGGTTCCGATTTGGGTTTGAAATTAAACTGATCGGCAAATAAAGACTGATGTTATGCATTGTTGTGCTTTTTTTGTAAACTGTGTCAGTTTAGGGTTTTAGTATTGGTAGGTCAAATCTTCCGAATTGAAACAAACAAAAACATTAAAGAAAGTTGAAACTTCAAGAGCCGTCAACGGTAGGGAAAGCTAAGGCAGGTTTTTCTAAAGAATCAAAAACCCACCCATGAAATGAATTGCTCAGGGGAAAGGAACGCCTTCTTCTCGTCCACTACGCATTTACTCTCCAGGAAATCAGAATAAGCACAATTCCGTCCCTCTTCGGAAAATTGGACTTCACGGAGAAATCATTCTTCTTATTTTTTTTATTCAAATTTGAAGGCCGGGGAATATATGTCCCAGCTAAATTGTAAAATTAGCAAGAACACAAAGAAAATCAGAAAAAATCAGATTAAGGGAAGTAAAATTAAAAGGGAAACCCAAAAATGAAGCCAAAGGCAATTTGAAGCAGCGAATACGCAAAGCCCGCCAAAACCAAGTGAATACCACCAGATCACACGGCATATTTTCAGCAACACGCAATACTACTGTCACTTCAGTGGAACTTGGTCTTTTTAACCAATGAAGACGTAATGGGACAATTTACATCCGGTAATATTTGGATCAATAAACGGATCAAAACAAAAATGTGCGAAAATGAGCGCGTAAGCACCGTCGGGGTCCAACAGGAACGGTCAGAGCAGCTGTTCTGGCGGCAGAATGGGCGTTAGGTTGCCGGAAACTCGACACCAGACTATGACCCAGTTGTGGGGATCGAGATAACCACGATAAACAAAAACAGCTGATAAACAAAAACAGCTGATAAGGCCACAATCTCTACCAATCTTTTGAAGGGGTTTAGAGGGCCTGTCAACTCTGACGCTTTAAATGGTGTTGTCGAGCTCAGAACGCCCACCAACGAGTTTTTGCATTCTGGAACTTTGATTTTCAGTTATGTTGAGCCTAAAACTCCTCACTTCTTCATTTAAGACAAATTTCCAACGAATCTCTATAAATTTTCGTTTTGTGCATTTTACTCATATGACAAAACAAGATTGATCAAATTCCCCTACCCACGGATGTTCGGGTATTCGTATATTTTGAAGACGCGCCCATTTTATAAATGAACGCCGCGGCGCCTATATCGTAGTCCCATGTGGTCTAGTGGTTAGGATTCGTGGTTTTCACCCACGCGGCCCGGGTTCGACTCTCAGCATAGGAAATCTCTTTTGTTTGATAGGAATAAGAACTGTCAACCTCTTCATCGTCTCGAAAAACAAGTAATTTTAGGATAACCTTGAAACATCATCATTCAAACACGCAAAAAAAAATCCATTTGCATCTACTCAATTTCAAAAGAGACCTTGTTCCCTTTGAGTAGCCGTGGCTCCCTGCCAAGATGGAATTCCGGCTCTGTTGGCCAGACGTTACGGCATCTGTTTCCCGATCGGTGACCTAATGGTACTCCCGCTGTGCGAAGGGCCCTTCCGTCGTGGCCTTTAGCCAGAGGTCTGGGCGGGACTGTTTCAAATTCCTGGCCACGTCTAATTGCAAAACCTTACCGACTGTTTCGGTTCGACCTCATTAGAATGGGTGATATTAGGGGACGAACAAAACATAGAAACATTGCTTATCCTATTCAATATTCCACATCAAAGGCAGTTTTGCAGTAGTATAGCTTTACCCTTGATACCTAAAATCAATGTGTTCATGCATTAACGTTAACTTTTAGTTTAAAAACCGACGTCAAAAACTAAAGCCAAAGCAACTTGGAGGTCGCTGCCGCGTGATAAACGAATCCTATCTCGGCCCAATCGTAGTCCCATGTGGTCTAGTGGTTAGGATTCTTGGTTTTTACCAACGCGGCCCGAGTTCATTTCCCAGCATGGGAATCTATCTTTTGCTCATTTTCCAATTCAAAACATTGAGCCTAGTTTCACATAGTTATCACAACAAGTGCTACTGTTTTTGTTGTCATTTCTTCAAGAATATATCATAATACACCAGTCGATCCTGACAGACGACATAAGAGAAGGAATTCCGGATCTGCTGACCAGACGTTTCGGCATCTGTTTCCCGATCGGTGATCTAATGGTACTCCCGCTGTGCGAAGGGCCCTTCCGTCGTGTCCTTTTGCCAGAGGTCTTGGCGGCACTGTTTCAAATGCCTGGCCATGTCTTATTGCAAATACTTTCCGATTGTTTCGGGTGAGATCCTCTGATGTAAAAAGGTGTTGGTGAGGTGGGGGACAAAACATAGAAATCAGTTCAGATATTCCAGTTAAGGCCTTTGGGGAATTTGAAGCATATTTGGAAGCCGCGCGCATCTTATAAAAGTGCGCAGCCAAGCCGCCTTTGTGGTCCCATGTGGTCTAGTGGTTCGGATTCGTGGTTTTCACCCACGCGGCCCATGTTCGATTCCGGGATGGGAATTTTGAATTTTTCTTTTGCTAAATAGGGATCGAACTGCCATTTCCTATCTCGCCTATAAACTATTCACTGCTTTTTGGAACTTCTGCCACAGTTTTTACAAAACTTATAATGTACAAAATTAAATATACAATTTATTTACAAAATTCACAAAATCCTTGCAGTTTATGGAGGTGGCCTGTGGAATGAAACATTGAGGTGGTTCGAGCCTGAAAAAAAGCGATAAGAACAGTTTATTTATGTATTTTTGTTAGTTGTAAGTTTGTATTTAAAAAAAGTAAACATGACGTACCGTTTCTGATTCTTCTCATTTCCTCCTTTGTGCAAATCATCATGAAGGAAGAAAGAGCCTCTGGCGGGGTATTCGAAGTATAGCATATTCCTGAAATTTGAAAGTACAAGTTTTTTTGTTTTAAACACTTACATAATAATTGAAAAACTCCGCCAAGAAGCGAAGTCTTTTCACATTCGTGATTGGAAATCGGAAGGCCTAGTTTCAACGTCTTCAACAAAGCTGAAAACAGGTGTCATCATGTGGTTTCAATCACAACTTACAGTTTTTTCAGAACCGACGAAGAATTTTATGAAGACACAGCGCTTTCAATGCATACCAAACTGCGAAATCTGAAAAAAAACTGTCTTTATCAATTCTTCTCTTTTTCTCTTTTTTCCTCTCCACCTCTAACTCTGATTCTGTTTCCGTCTCTCTCTCTTTCTCTCTCTCTGCCTCTTTCATTAACACTATTTGTGACTAACCGTATTTGAAGTTCTTCTCAGTTTTAGAACGTCTAGGCAAGTTGTCATCCTCAACTTCAAAATAAATTCATTTCTTTTATTTTATCGGGCCAGAAATCTATATTCCGCCTAAATTTCGTATTTTGCAATTATAACAGACAAAAAGAAGGAAAGGTTAAAGAGAAAAACAATGGGATTTATGGACGGTCGGCGCATGACACCAGTGGGCTATGGGAAAGTGCATTATCATAAACAGGAGGACATATTTTCACAGAAACGCGCGGGTGACTGTATGCGCATTAATGGAACTCCTGCTCAGGCCCTCGTTAATTGAGCTATCGTAGTCTGATCAGTTCATCGTAAGAAAACGTTTTGAATAACAGAACCCAAGATATTTATAAAGAACGGGAGTGGACGGCGACTGAACGGCGGTGACAAAGAGTGGGAGGGGAGGGAAGTGCATTGCCACAAGGCGTCTCTGTCGATGGGCGGAGGAGCATCGATCGGAAGGGACACGGACGACACAACGTGCGGATCAGAGACGCACCCAGCTATATTTTGGAGAGGCAGCGGTGAATCCAGATGAAAAACGTTGTTTAAACAGATGTCTTGTCGGTGAAAACGTTGGCCTCAGTGCGACCAACTTATTTCGCATGCTTTGAATTAACTAGAAGAGCCCTAAAGGCTAAAAGGACAAGTAACTTCATGATAACCGTGAAATATCAACATTCAAACACCCAACTACGGTAGTCCATTTGCAGCTACTCAATTTCAAAAGAGACCTTGTTCCCTTTGAGTAGCCGTGGCTCCCTGCCAAGATGGAATTCCGGCTCTGTTGGCCAGACGTTACGGCATCTGTTTCCCGATCGGTGACCTAATGGTACTCCCG